>JAMJFZ010000199.1:12365000-12372500 GCA_026225945.1 Cricetomys ansorgei
TTAATTAAATAAATCATACTTATTGCAATGTTAAAAAAAATGGACCAGCTGGTTGTGGAGGTGCACACCTTTAATCCCAGCACTCAGGAGGCAGAGGCAAATGGATATCTGTGAGTTCAAGTCCAGTCTTGTCTACAGAGTGAGTTTCAAGATAGCCAGAATTATAACAAGAAACTTTGTCTCCAAAAAAAGACCCAAATCCAAAATCATTCTTATGAAAGAGAAAATTTTACCAAATATGCGTTATTTATATTTATCCAACTAAAACTAATCAATATTTCATTTTAAAATCACTAATAAGTCCATCAAAGATAATTTTCAGTACTAAATGCAAATGTTTCAATTCTCTGAACTCTAAAACCAGTAAGAATTTAAGTATGAAGTGAGGTCTCATTGTTGTCTCCTAAGCAGCTTATAAATAGTAAATAATTGATTAAATTTAACCTCTTTCTAGTAGAAAGAAAGAGTCAAGTTCAAAAATCTTGAGCATGTACAGAAATAAAAATACAATATATTTTGACAAATCTTTCAATCATCAAAAATGGGAGGTTAGAAAAAGTAACACGCACACACACAAACACTAAAAAACTTCTGGAACTTAAAATGAAACTTTAAATTTTAAGATGGAGAAGTAATTGAATTAGCATGCAGAGCCATATATTTATTTAATTTTCCAGACTACTCTGGGTAAAATATCAAGTATTCTCTTGGGACAGTTGGAGAGCAGTTTAAGGTGAGGACAAGTACCCAAGGAAAAATTTATAAGCAATAAATGACAATTTTTGCTGTATTCTAATGAGGATGTTCTTTGCATACTGTATACCTTTTACTGGGTCACAATTTCCTTGAGTGAGAAGATAATCGATGGACAAAAACTGCAATTCTACATAGTGAAAGATAGGTTGTAGGCTTGGAGGGTATGGTAGACTGAAGTGTGGGGCTGTTCTAGAGCTAAAAGTGGGTTGTGGGCACTTAAAACCCTGGAACTCTCATTCTAAGCACAGGAGTTTGGCCCACTATCCTTCATAGCTCTGACAGGCCACAAGCCAAGCCACCTGCTGGCTGCAAGGCACCGCTCACCTCCAAAGGTAGGCAGTATTGTTTATCTGGAGGTGCAAATAAACCCTTCCAACATAACCATATAAGGTCTCTCCATCTGGCTCCCAGAAAAATAACCTAAGTCCAGGTGGCAACCCTCAATATGCAAGTGGGACTGCCTGTCCTAGCCAATGAGTTTCCAATGAGCTTACTGGGATGCAAGGACCACTCTCTGGCTATATATGTATCATGTCCACACAATAAAATTGAGTTCAAGCCCACTGCTGCTGACTCCTGAGAATCCTGTTCATTCTCATCCGCTCATGGATCCTCCACAGATTCCACAGGGCTTCCTGCTAGAGAGCCCTCCTGCTGGCCTGCAGAGCTACCTGACCAGGACCAGGAAGCATCAGATTATTTAAACAGCACTAAAGGCCATAAAAAGTCTCTGATTGTTTCATAGATGGCAGAAGAGTTTTAACTGAGTCTAATAAAAGTTTTCCTATGGATGTAAGACTTTCTTGTATCCTGTGGATGTAAGTACTTTCCCTCATGCTAAAAAATATTCAGCAAACTCAAAGCACTGTCTTCAAAGGGAGAGAGTTCTAGGTCTTCATTAATGCTGGTTAAAGACACAAACAAACATAAATGACAAAACCTCCAAGATCATGTAGATATGTGTTTACGTTGCCATCACACACAATATTTTCATTAGCACATTTAATGGGCTAATGTAATATGGTATCTTTGAAGGAATTTTATCTTATTGGTGAGCTGGAATAAATAAGAATTTAAATGTTTTTTGCCATGAATATATACATATGTATATATGTATATCATAGCATCATGTCCTACCTACCATACCCTAGAAAGTACATAGTTCTGTGTCAGCTCACTTTGTGTTCATTGTTCTCCCTCTCTTAACTGTCAGATATTTAAGAAACACTGGCTCTTTACTGTTGGAGGTCAGGGTTACATCTTATGTTTGTGCTTTATATTCAAGCAAATGCACATCTATCAAACACAGTGTAAAAGGATGGCTCAATGGAAATCCACCAAGAACAGTGTCCCAAGAAAATCTGTTCTTAAAATTGGAATTTCAGAAACTATATTATTTTTCATTAATGACAGCACCATGCATTGTTTTACTGTTGCTTTCATTGCAACATTCTATTAACAAGTTGAATATATAAATGGTTGTGAATCTTCTCATCTATATAATTTTGTATGTATCATTTCTTTGACTCATACCATATCTAAATTTCACTTTCATTGAGAAAGTATTTCATGATTCAAATGACTTATTCTTTATTGTCATCTCTTTACTTGGGCACATTACATATTTACAAGTGGAATAAAGGGAAGTAGTCATGCATGTCAAGACCATTTTAATCAAGCCCTTCTGGAAATTTTAATAAGCCATAAGGGTGAGAGAATTATCTACTTTTTTTTGTAATTTCATAATATTAGGAGTTTAATATATTTGTTGAATTGCTGATAACCTTCTATTTGTAAAAAATGTAAAAGTAGAAATATTAAAAATGGATAAATGTTCTTTTGATTGTTATTTTATTTTCTGTCTCCTTTGCTATTTAGTTTTTGTTGCTTATGCTATTGCTCCCTATGGCCTCCAATGCCTCTTTTAATACCTATACAATTGACTATGTAGAAAATGTAAATTCCTTCCTGCCCTGGATGCTTAATTGCTCTTTTTCAGCTGTGCAGTCATCTAGAACTTCCACTTATGGTTTTAATTACTACTAATGTGTTAATGACAATGCTGGCAGAGAACTGCCATTTTTTTAAAAAAAGACTTTTTTAAATTAAAGTTACTGGCCTAGCTGGGGCTTGTTACCTTATCTAGGTTTGTATACTACATTTGGTATTTTTATAATTTTTTAAATATTATATACATTTTAAAAATTGAGTTATATAAATGTTGGCAATATACAGTTGTGAATTTACGCAACAACAACACAAAAATAAAAACAAACCAAAATTGGGGGCAAGTATTATTAGACGGTGGATCTCAGATGTACGTCAGATGGTTCAGCTACCAAAAGAAGACACTGAAACAGGGATAAATTATCTGTAAATGCAAGTGTAACACAGCATTTAGTTCTGTCTGAATTACATATGACCCACATGGTAATTATGTTCCTTTAGCTGTAAAAAAATGTCACAAAACACAGTTTTATGTAGAGAACCTACTACAATCCTGTTGCTGCTGTTATACATTAGCATTGTCACTTTCTATATTTGTATTACCTTCATTATTCTACGTCATTGTCCCTATCCCTGTATATTGATGCATTTTTCTTAATATTCCTGAAAGAAACCTAACTTTATAAAATCTGTTTTTGTGCAGATGAATTCTGTAAATATTCAGTTGAAGCAGAACATCTCACTTTAATATCCATGAATCAATTAGTATTTACTTAATGTCCACTAAACTGCTACACCTTGTAAAACAAATGGAGGGAAGATTAAAGTGAGATCCTTGTCTGAAATCTGTTATCAGTCCTTTCAAGAAAGAATAGACAATATACAAATCTCACTGAAGTTTTCAATCCATTTATCCATCCATTCATTCATTCATGCATGCAAAAAACATTTACTCAGTGCATCTGATGTACTTAGGACTGTTATGAGAACTGTATTTCATTTCTACTAAAGTAGAACAGAGAGTAAATCAGACAATATAGGAATACTATATTTACTTAATAAGTAAACCAATACAGAAAGCAATCAATGTTCTGTGGATAGAGAAAATGAAAATCCAACTTATTACAGGAGGTCAGAAAAATTACATATGGACAGAAAGAATGGTTATATTTGCAAAGCTACTGTACCTGTGCATATGAGACTCAGACTTATGTAGCTCTAAGAGATTCCTAGGAATCTTAAATTTAGACACCCCAAAATAAATGACCTACACACCAGGTTTGTCTATACTAACCACCCCCATTTCTGCACACATCTGCTTTCTTCCACTTTTCATTATCACACCAAGTTGCAACTCCTATACTTCTATTTGGCTCTAAATAGAAATTCTTGATATCTTTTTTTCATCTCTTGTCAATATAAATTTTATGGAGACTATCTCCAAAATCTTTTTCCATTCTGTCTAATTCTGTTTATTACTCAGTCTGCCACTGCCATGCTCTGAATTTCGCTGTTATGTGTCTCTCTTTCTGGTCTCAGTTAAATTTCCTTTTACAGAGATACAACCCCATCCCAAGGACAGAATCCAGTCTGATGAAAATTTTGATAGTATCATATTGATTTTCAATAATTCATGCTATGTTGTGCTTATTGTAAATGCTGAGTTTACAAAAGATACAAAATATCTATAATAAGAGAATAGAAATACATATATCTCATATTTTTTAAAGTGATGTGAAATGTAGTAGTAAAAACTATCTACTTCCTAAAAGGATATAGCAATTTTATTACAAGAACATGGAAAGTGGTTGAAATTTCATATTTTTTAAAAGATTTTACTTGAAAAGACAAAGACCAGAACAATTATGAACAACATAAGCAAGATCACTCTGACTGAGATGTTGTAAGGGATTCTCACCTTCCTACATCTATTTCAATTAATCATAAGAAATAATTTCAAAATGTCACAACTATTCTCCAGACTCCAAGTGTAACCGAGGGTAGACAGCTCACCAATTATTTGTTTCATTACACCAATTTATCTGAACCTAATTTTGTTTTAATCAGACCTCACCAAATGTTTCTGTTTATTCTACCAAATACTATTTAGAGAATAGAAAAATATACAGGAAGGGGAGTACTTCAAGATTAATGCTGGAAGTGCAATTTGCATAATTTCTGTGCAGTAAAAGAGTGCAATGGGCCCCCTTAGCTACAAACAATCTATTTGTAAGGTTTGTAAGTGAAGTGGATTCCTTACTCCCAAATTCTGTTATGTTGAAGGTTTGGTCTCAAATTGGTCTGTGGTGATTGTATTCTATGGCATCTGACTTGATTAATGGGTTTCCCCGTGGATGAATTAGTAATTTATATTATTATTCATGTCTTGAAGGAAGTCAATCACTGGGGACATGCCTTAGAATGGCATCTTATACCAGTTCCCTCCTTTCTCAGTTTCCCACCAAGGAAGAGGTAAACAATGTCTACCATACATTCCTATACCAATGATATTATTCCTTACCTCACTCATAAAGCAACCCATATAGCTGAAATTGGACTGGACTCTCTAGCCATAAGCCAAAGAACACTGTAGTTGTTGATTTAGGTTCAAAAGGCTGTTTATTCTAATTCAATCATCTATCTATTAGTTATGTCTAATTCAATCATCAATCTTAGTCCTGGAGGCCTGGAGCCCTGAACATTTCAGCCTCCTTATAGAAGCAGAAGGCTTCAGCCTCAGGCTCCTTACAATTTAGAACATTTAAATCTCTGTACAATCTAATCAACCTTCAAGACTTACTGCTGACTGAGAGACTCTTCTGGTTCAACTCAACTCACGCGTTATGGCCCAAACTCTCCTCCAAGCCACTGGCTCAAACTGACCTTAGCTAGCATACTGTTTCTGACTGAACTCTTCTGTCTCTGACTTACTCTGGCTGGCTCTCTGACTCTAAAGACTCTACATGAAATCTTTAAAATATGTTTTGCTTGGCTTTGAACTGACTCACACTTCCAGTCTGATACTGACTTCTGAGAACTCTGTGTTCTCTGTGTTTGTTCCTGAGCTTCCTCATTCATCCTTTCTGCTCCCCAGTCAGACTGCATTATTCTCTCTGTATCTTGTCTCCTTGTCTCCATGCTTCAGATTGCTCCCCTCATACTGCCAGCTGTAACTGACTGCTACTCTGACCTAAATGCCTGCTTTTCTATCATGAGAATTGGGTATGTCCTCACTGTGACTTATTCTTCTAACTCCTCCTCTGATCCATCACTTTGCCTGCCATTTACTCTGACTCATCTCAGACATCACTTCCTGTTTGATACTGTCTTTTTCTGAGTTCTTCCTGTGTCTGCTTCCACAGTCTATTTGTGTCATAGGGAATAAAGGCATGCACCACCACTGCCTTCTGAATACTAGGATTACACCTATCTACCAACATTCTTAACATTCTTTCTACATTCCATCCAGACATCACAGGCCTCTGAATGTGATTCCTGCATATAGATTCCTGGAATATAGACCCTTCTGAGCTTTCCCACAGGCCTATTCCACTACAAGATATCTTTTCCTTTCAGTTATTTTTCTCAATTATTTTGATACAGCAATGAAAAACTAATTTTAAAAGTACTCCAAAATCAAATCATCCCAGTGGATGTCTGGAATCATGTATTATGAATCGCTGTATCCACTGACTTTTCCCTATTCATTTTAACTGTAAATTATAGTGATCTCAGTATACGTTTTCTTTATTAATAACATTTGCTCTTTCATTTAAAGGAGCTTCTTTATAGCTTCTTTTTGGCCCAAAGTTTCTTTCTTATTGCCTAAATTTCTCTTGTTCTTAGGATTATTATCAATACTGATAATAACTACTTGAAGACAAACCATGTACTACTTCAGTACGTGGAAACTGAAGCAGCTACCAGTGACCAACTGACATGTAGCTTACATTGTGGTAGAGCAATTATAAACAGTGGAATGGTTCACGTCTTGTAAGGGATGGAACAGAATCAAGTATTTCAACATTTCATTAAAATGGTACAGAATTTGAAATTAATCAATTGTTTATGAATTTGCATTTAATATTTTGGACCGACATTGACAATAGGTAACTCAAAGCACAAAAGCAAAATCATGGACTTGGGAGATTAAGAGAACCAAATAAAGTAAGCATAGCATCACAAAAGATTCTGAGTGCCTCCTTTTTTCAGGGTGCAAAAACCAGTAAAACAACCCAAACATTAGTTCAGATTAATCATGGCAAATTTAGTGACTGAACCTAATTCCTAATGATTAACAGCATAACCAAGCAGGGATGAACACACTAAAGGAAATCTTTGCATGCACAATGATTTCCCAAAGCATTACAATAAAGCATACTTAAACCTTTAAACATTTGAAGATGCAGCGCATAAAAACTTCCTACAAATCAAAATAATTCTGAGTCAATAGATACCAACACAAAACATAAGATAAAAATCCTTGAAGCAACAGAGAATAAGGGCCCAAGTTGTAATAGGAAAATGACACTTAAGTAGACCAGAAGACAGAGCAGCTATGTAGCCAGTGCTTGGCTTTACCTTGACACCTTGTGTTTATAATTTGTTCTACTGTGACTGACAGGCAGAAGGAAGTAGATCCATTCAGCCCACTTAAAGTAGATAGAGCTTCAGGACTCGTGGCTTTCAGTCCTGTATCCCTTCCTAATCCACCTTGTCTGCATTAGACATTTTGTGTTTTATATTTACCAAGGTGGAATACTTGGGAAGCACTGACTGAATGCACAGTAAAATATA